>JAFREQ010000353.1:0-12701 GCA_025331565.1 Holacanthus passer
TTTGGAATATGATGAAACATGATTTGCAAAATGACAATATTAGATTAATGGACATTCAACAATGACATTGAAATTATGAAGAAGAAATGTATCATAACTGTAGATATTTAAATCAACTAGGTGGAGACTTTATTGAATGTGCACAGCATAATCATGAGCATAAACCATCTTAACTACTTGCAAATTTTAGGATTGATTTTTGTTCATTAAATGTTTCTTGGTGTTTTTCTCTGGCTTGAACAATATGATGAAACACTTTGGAGCAAATATACACAGTATGAGTCCAAAACTGGAGGCCAGAATGGCAAATATCTCCACAGCCACTGTGAATTTCCCAGGAGAGCTGACATATGCTGGGATAAAGGTGATCCACACTGCACAGAAGATCAGCATGCTGAAGGTGATCAGCTTGGCTTCATTAAAATTATCTGGTAGTTTCCGGGCTAGGACAGCTAACACAAAGCAAAAGACAGCCAGCAGGCCTATGTACCCGAGCACAACCCAGAACCCAATAGCTGAGCCTAATGCACACTCCAGGATGATTCTCTCCTTGTATATGGTGAGGTTTTTCTTTGGAAACGGGGGATTCAGAACCAACCAAATGGTACATATTAAAACTTGAACAAATGTGAAAGACACTACAGTCATCCTTTGTTGTACAGGACCAAACCATTTCATGACATTACTACCTGGGAGTGTAGCTTTGAAGGCCATCAACACCACTATTGTTTTTCCAAGAACACAAGAGATGCAGAGGACGAAGGTGATCCCAAACGCTGTGTGTCGCAGCATGCAGGACCAGTCAGAGGGTGCTCCAATGAAAGTTAATGAACATAAGAAACATAGAGTCAGGGAGAAGAGCAGCAGGAAGCTCAGCTCAGAGTTGTTGGCCCTGACAATAGGAGACGTCCTGTGACGAAAGAACACAGCCGCTGTTATGATGGCAAGACAGGCACCACCAACAGAGAATGAAGCCAGGATGATTCCTAGGACCTCGTGAAAGGAGAGAAACTCTACAGGCTTGGGGAGACAAGTGTCTCTCTCTGCATTAGGCCAGAACTCCTTTGGGCAAGGGAAACAATCATGGGAATCTGAAAAAGAATAAGTCAAGAAGGGCTTTTAGGAGTCATATACTTGATGCTGCAAATATGCATGAAAAAAATGTACCTGTAGCATTGCTAATCTCTCCCTCAGGACACGGTATACAATCATAACAGCAGATGGGTTTTCCTTTCTGCAGCACTTTCCGAGTTCCTGGAGGACAGCTGTCACTGCACACTGACACAGGAACCTGGCACATAGATACAAACAAACTCACACAGATTCAGATGTGAAATGAAGCTCTTTTGATTAAAGGACACATTTCACATTTTTTAGGTCTGTCTTTTACGCTGAAATTGTATCAGGAAAGTGTATCTTCATACACAGGAGTTTGGACATAAAGAAAGAAATACTATATGATTTATTCATTTCAGACTGCTGGAAAATATTACATGACACCATTTTTGCACAGAACCCACTGTGAATTTTGTCCCATTAAATGACTCTGTTAAATTAACGGATCTCTTCACTGCCAATATGGACAGGACAAACATAGACCCAAATCACATATCCCCCTTGAGATGAAGAAATTTGAACTTTCAATATGTTAAATTTGTGCTTTTGGGCTCCTTACTTGTGTGCCACCCTCCACCCAGGTGAGGTTCCTGTTGATACTGAACTCCTGGCCCACCGGCAGTGATGCATCATAGTGCCCGACTGTCACCAACTCGATGCTGCCACTCTGACTTTTTTGCCAGTTCACCAGCTCGTATGTGGCCACAGGATCCCCGTTGGCATCAAATGACACATCATAACCATTTTGGGAAAAATTCACTTTCTTCAGCTGATTTAGAACCTGTGAGGATGAAGTAAACTCAGACTCAGTGAGGGAGAGAAGTGACATCAAAATATTTCATTTAATTTCATAAACACTGCATTATATGGGTGTTCACTTAATAATTTGAGCTGACCTGTTTGTACTGTATCCTGCTGAATTTATCACACTGAGTTGTAGAATTTGTGTCCTGACACACTGCATTATGAATGGCATGTGCTATTGCATAAACAGCCTTGTAAACCATGTTAGTGATTCGGAGCTGAGATGTGTCAGTGTACGGGCTCTGGAGCATCTCTATGTCTTCAGATCCATCACACACACTCTCATCTATGGCTGCAGCTAAAAACACACAGAGACAGAGGAAAGTCTTCATGACATTACATTATTCTTCTTCATGTGTTTATTATTCAATTTTAATTCATTTCAACTGCGGAACATGTCTTGCATGTCTTTGTTCAACATCAATAGATTTCCTCTCAGTAGAAATCTGGGGTTGAATCTTAAAGCAGTTGATGATTGTTTAACAGAGAAAGTTTCACTCAGACAAATAATCAACAAAAAACACAAGACAACAAAGACCAAACTGTGAATGTGAACTATGTTAACAATCAGATCAACTTTCTCACTTTGTCCCAGCCTGCAGTTGAATGCATCCTCCCAGAACTCAGTCAGCAGTGGAGAGGCAGCCACTTTAGTGGGAGAGAGATCCAGCAAGAATTCTCTCAGACCTGGGATGACAGATTTCTGAATGCCAAATCCAATGGCTCCAGCACAGAAAGTGAACTTCAGCATGTCTCTGTTGGTTACCCAGGCCTCACTGCCTATCCACTGGCGAGGTGGAGAAGGTTTGAGCAACAGCTCCTCCAGCAGGATCCTCAGTTCTGCAGAGGCCACAAATGCCACAACAACCTTAGCTGTTGACCTGGAGAGACATTAAAGTGCATTATATTATACCCATACAAATATCAAGGTACTTAACAAAGAAACATGAGAGAGATACTTTAGTTTTTGGTGTGTGGATTGTAGAGTATTGGTCTCATTAATTCTATCTCTATATCAAAAACAGTAATAAATAAGACAAATAAAATGATAAAAAAATATATATTCAATTTCAAACTAAGATTAAATGAAGATTAAAGAATCTTCCATCTTATATTTGACAAAACATTTGTTGTGGTTTTGTGTGCAGAAGGTCAGTGTCAGCACAGGGAACAAAAGCACAATCAGTGATATAGAAACCTGCGGATAACATCAGCTACTCTCTGGATCCTGCTACGTGGATGGGTCCGATGGAAAGATTCAGAGTATTCCACACAGATCCCCTCCTTCTGCGCTGCCTCCAGGAAAGACGCCATGCCATTATTGCCATAGTCTGTATCTGACCGGACAGCACCTATCCAAGTCCAGCCAAAGTGTTTCACCAGCTTGGCCAGTGCGTCAGCCTGGAACTGGTCACTGGGGATTGTTCTGAAGAAACTCGGGTACTGCTGCTTATCAGACAGGCATGCACAAGTGGCAAAGTGGCTCACCTCAAGGAAAACAACAGAGTAATTATTCAAAATTTTCAACAAAAATATCAGCACAGGCCTTTATTAAAAACATAGTGTGCCAGAAATTGGTAATATTTACTTGAGGAACGTTGAAGGACCCGATGACTCGTGACATGCTCATAGATGGTGTGGACCCAGACTCACCGACGATGGCCATCACCAAACCAGATTGAGAGCAGTTGTTGTCAGCGTAAAACACCTGGTCCAGACTATTTAAAAGCTGGAATGTCACATGCATCGTCACTGGCACTGAGGTGCATGAGTCATGGATCTGATAACCAAGTTTGATGCCCGGCAGCAACTTTGTGCTGTTGTTAATCTCCTCAATGGCAAAGATCATTGCACGTGAGAAGCGCAGTTCACGGGAGTCAATGCTGCACACAGACACTCATGTCACTGTTCAAATTTACACATGATAAGAATAATTCACAAATGTGAACAGAAACCACAATATAAAGGAGAACTGTAATTTATAGTTATGCTCAATAAGCTGCACTGCATCTGTAAAGCAAATATACATCACAGAGTTACCTGAATAGAAGAATTTAAAACACAAAATTAGATATCAGTTCGAAATTCAGAGGAATTTAAATGCATGGATTGAAAATATAAGCTTAATGTATATATCACCATCAAAATATTAATATACCACAATTATTTGTGTTTCATATTTTAAGTTAAAGAACACAAAATGCTTATTTTTCATATAGTCACACTCTACTATCTTTATGGCAGCGAATGTAAAAAAGAAAAAAAGTCTTTTTTTCTTTTTTTAATACTACACAAAGGTTTTGTAACACAACTGTCAGCACATCATACAAATTAAAACATTTTTCCCCACACAGTTCAACATCCTCACAGCCTCCCCTTTTCCCTTGCACTAACCTCCCTGTGCAACTCAGTGGCTCAGGCATGATGGTGTAATTATGCATCACTGTGTACTTGTAGTGGCGTATGGAGAAAACACCTCCGATAACGTAGTCACCATCCATTGAGAATGCAGGCAGACGAGCGCTACCCTGGAGCTTACATTTCACAGATGAGACCTCAGTTCTGACCCCAGCACCAGTCCTGTCCTCTGTAAGCCCAGCCCTTTGTTTCAGACCATCCCCAGAAGCATTCAAGGCAAGAGCTGACTTCAGCTCACACAAAGCCACAAACAAGATCAGGCCAATGAAGAGAGCTGAGATCTCCATCCCTCAAGTGTCTGTATGAGGGAATACTGTATGTGTGTTTTCACTGGTTGATATAGATTTTCAGACAAAGCTTCCCTCCTTCTAATGTACGTCAGCTTACTAAACATCAGAGAGAGAACGCCCTGACTAGTGGTCTCTGATGAACTTATGTTCATGTATTTTCTATGGGCTGCACATACAGTTGAATCCCCATCTCTTTTCTTGTCTTTCAAAGTGACCATTGTAAACACCACATATTGTTTCCTGCCCCTCCTCACTTTTCCTTTTGTTTTACGGTTAAACCTATAAAATGCACACCTTTAATTTGTAATGTGGTTTTATTCCATCTTAAATAAATCATTTATTGCTCTCTTAAGACATAAATAAGTACCACACATTTTTGTTATTAACTTGGACTTTATTGAGTGTATGATGAAAAATAATTATTGAAATAACACAAGAACATATTCAACAATAACATTTGAAAAATGGACAGAAAAAACGTGAAGCAAAAACTTGAAAATAAATATTTAAATGAACTACTGTGTCAATGTCCACAGCATAATCTTTCTGTTATGTTATATTTTAAACATTTTCAAAACTCAGATGTTTTAGGATTGATTTTTGTTCATTAAATGTTTCTTGGTGTTCTTCTCTGGCTTGAACAATATGATGAAACACTTTGGAGCAAATATACACAGTATGAGTCCAAAACTGGAGGCCAGAATGGCAAATATCTCCACAGCCACTGTGAATTTCCCAGGAGAGCTGACATATGCTGGGATAAAGGTGATCCACACTGCACAGAAGATCAGCATGCTGAAGGTGATCAGCTTGGCTTCATTAAAATTATCTGGTAGTTTCCGGGCTAGGACAGCTAACACAAAGCAAAAGACAGCCAGCAGGCCTATGTACCCGAGCACAACCCAGAACCCAATAGCTGAGCCTAATGCACACTCCAGGATGATTCTCTCCTTGTATATGGTGAGGTTTTTCTTTGGAAACGGGGGATTCAGAACCAACCAAATGGTACATATTAAAACTTGAATGAATGTGAAAGACACTACAGTCATCCTTTGTTGTGGAGGACCAAACCATTTCATGACATTACTACCTGGGAGTGTAGCTTTGAAGGCCATCAACACCACTATTGTTTTTCCAAGAACACAAGAGATGCAGAGGACGAAGGTGATCCCAAACGCTGTGTGTCGCAGCATGCAGGACCAGTCAGAGGGTGCTCCAATGAAAGTTAATGAACATAAGAAACATAGAGTCAGGGAGAAGAGCAGCAGGAAGCTCAGCTCAGAGTTGTTGGCCCTGACAATAGGAGACGTCCTGTGACGAAAGAACACGGCCGCTGTTATGATGGCAAGACAGGCACCACCAACAGAGAATGAAGCCAGGATGATTCCTAGGACCTCGTGAAAGGAGAGAAACTCTACAGGCTTGGGGAGACAAGTGTCTCTCTCTGCATTAGGCCAGAACTCCTTTGGGCAAGGGAAACAATCATGGGAATCTGAAAAAAAAATGAACTAAGACAGGGTTTTGTACAGTCATACATTAGATTTTATACATATGCATTGGAAAAAAAATGTACCTGTAGCATTGCTAATCTCTCCCTCAGGACACGGTATACAATCATAACAGCAGATGGGTTTTCCTTTCTGCAGCACTTTCCGAGTTCCTGGAGGACAGCTGTCACTGCACACTGACACAGGAACCTGGTACATAGATGCAAACAAACTCGCACATGTTCAGATGTGCAATGAAGCTGTTTGGATTACGGGACACATTTCACATTTTTTAAGTCTGTCCTTTACACTGAAATTGTATCAGGAAAAGATCTCTGAAACCATTAAAGTTGATCTTTCAATATGCTAAATTAGTGCTTTTGGCCTCCTTACTTGTGTGCCACCCTCCACCCAGGTGAGGTTCCTGTTGATACTGAACTCCTGGCCCACCGGCAGTGATGCATCATAGTGCCCGACTGTCACCAACTCAATGCTGCCACTCTGACTTTTTTGCCAGTTAACCAGCTCGTATGTGGCCACAGGATCCCCGTTGGCATCAAATGACACATCATAACCATTTTGGGAAAAATTCACTTTTTTCAGCTGATTTAGAACCTGTGAGGATGAAGCGAAGTCAGACAGTGAAGGAGAGAAGTGACATCAAATTATTATTTCATTTAATTTCATAAACACTGCAGTATATGGGTGTTCACTTAATAATTTGACTGACCTGTTTGTACTGTATCCTGCTGAATTTATCACACTGAGTTGTAGAATTTGTGTCCTGACACACTGCATTATGAATGGCATGTGCTATTGCATAAACAGCCTTGTAAACCATGTTAGTGATTCGGAGCTGAGATGTGTCGGTGTACGGGCTCTGGAGCGTCTCTATGTCTTCAGATCCATCACACACACTCTCATCTATGGCTGCAGCTAAAAACACATACAGACAGAGGAAGGTGTATTTTCGTCTTGATGCCATTACATTGGTATTCTTTCTCATGTGTTTATTATTTAATTTTAATTCATTTCAACTGCTTTGCAGAACATGATCTCTTTAAATTTGCAGTTACCATGTCCAGCTTTTTTTTTAGATTTTGATTCAACATCAGTAGTCACAAATCTGGGGTTAAAATCTTCACCTGTAAATCAGTGTTTGATCGTTTAAAATCAGAAATCAAAGTTTCACTCAGACAGATAATCAACAAACAACACAACGACAAAGACCAAACTGTGAATGTCAACTATCTTAACAATCAGATCAACTTTCTCACTTTGTCCCAGCCTGCAGTTGAATGCATCCTCCCAGAACTCAGTCAGCAGTGGAGAGGCAGCCACTTTAGTGGGAGAGAGATCCAGCAAGAATTCTCTCAGACCTGGGATGACAGATTTCTGAATGCCAAATCCAATGGCTCCAGCACAGAAGCTGAACTTCAGCATGTCTCTGTTGGTTACCCAGGATTCACTGCCTATCCACTGGCGAGGTGGAGAAGGTTTGAGCGACAGCTCCTCCAGTAGAATCCTGAGTTCTGCAGAGGCCATAAATGCCACAACAACCTTTGCTGTCGACCTGGAGAGACATTAAAGTACATTACATTACACCCATACAAGTATCAAGGTACTTATCAAAAAGAAAGATGAGATATACTTTAGTTTTTGCTGTGTGGATTGTGGAGTATTGGTGTCATTAATTCTGTCTCCATAAAAATTGCAGAAATAAATATGAGAGAAATAAAAGTCTTCAAAAAATACATTTTTTAATTTTGAACTATGATAATTAAAGAATCTTCCATCTTATATTTGACCTGACTTTTCTTGTGGTTTTGCAGAAGGTCAGTGTCAGTACAGGGAACAACAGCACAGTCATATTGAAACCTGCGGATAACATCAGCTACTCTCTGGATCCTGCTACGTGGATGGGTCCGATGGAGAGCTCCCGAATATTCCACACAGATCCCCTCCTTCTGCGCTGCCTCCAGGAAAGACGCCATGCCATTATTGCCATAGTCCGTATCCGACCGGACAGCACCTATCCAAGTCCAGCCAAAGTGTTTCACCAGCTTGGCCAGTGCGTCAGCCTGGAACTGGTCACTGGGGATTGTTCTGAAGAAACTCGGGTACTGCTGCTTATCAGACAGGCATGCACAAGTGGCAAAGTGGCTCACCTCAAGGAAAACAACAGAGTAACTATTCAACAGGACACACAAAAAGATCAGCTCTGTCTTATATCAAACACATAGTTTGTCAGAAATTGAAAATATTTACTTGAGGAATGTTAAAGGACCCGATGACTTGTGACATGCTCATGGATGGTGTGGACCCAGACTCACCGACGATGGCCATCACCATACCAGATTTAGAGCAGTTGTTGTCAGCATGAAACACCTGGTCCAGACCATTTAAAAACTGGAATGTCACATGCATCGTCACTGGCACTGAGGTGCATGAGTCATGGATCTGATAACCGAGTTTGATGCCCGGCAGCAACTTTGTGCTGTTGTTAATTTCCTCAATGGCAAAGATCATTGCTTGTGAAAAACGCAGTTCACGGGAGTCAATGCTGAACACAGACACTCATGTCACTGTTCAAATTTACATATATTGAGGATAATTCACAAATGTCAACAGAAACCACAAAAAGACAAACACAAACTGCAATTTATAGTTATGCACAATAAGCTGTACTGCATCTGTGAACCAAATATACATCAATTAACATTAACATTACAGTTACATGAACACAGAATTAGTCATCAGTTCAAAATTCAGAGGAATTTAAATGCACAGATTCAAAACAATAAGCTAAATCTACATATCAACATCAAAATGTTAATAAACCACATTTATTTGAATCTTATGTTTTCAGTTAAAAAAAACAAAAATGCTTATTCTCGATATAGTCACACTATACTATTTTTTGTGGCACTTTATGTAAAAAAGAAAAAAGTTAAAATTAAAACATTTCTATCCCCACGCAGTTCAACCTTGTTTTATCCTCCACTTCTCCCTCATACTAACCTCCCTCTGCACCTCAGTGGTTCAGGCATGATGGTGTAGTTATTCATCGCTGTGTATTTGTATTTGTGTATGGAGAAAACACCTCCGATAACGTAGTCACCATCCATTGAGAATGCAGGCAGACGAGCGCTACCCTGGAGCTTACATTTCACAGAGGAGGCCTCAGTGCTGACCCCAGCACCAGTCCTGTCCTCTGTAAGCCCAGCCCTTTGTTTCAGACCATCCCTAGAAGCATTCAAGGCAAGAGCTGACTTCAGCTCACACCAAGCCACAAACAAGATCAGGCCAATGAAGAGAGCTGAGATCTCCATCCCTCAAGTGTCTGTATGAGGGAATACTGTATGTGTGTTTTCACTGGTTGATATAGATTTTCAAACAAAAGCTTCCCTCCTTCTAATGTACGTCAGCTTACTAAACATCAGAGAGAGGATGTCCTGATCTAGTGGTCTCTGACATACTTGTGTCCAAATCCTACCCTTACACTTTTTTTCTTTTTGAACACACATTAAAGTCAAGCCTAACAAATACACACATGTAATGAATTGTTTATGTTGTTTAATCCATATTCACATGGATGACAAATTCCCCAATGTTCTTTTTGAAAATAATATCCAGTAAAAATCTTTACACCAATCACCCCCATGATTCCTATGGAAAAAATGTATTCTGTATACAGTCCTTGCCTATGCATATTAAAAATAGACCAAGTATTTTTATATTGCGAATTACCTGCAATTGCATAAAAAGCCTCTTTGATCTTGTGAATGCTTAAATGGCCAGGAAACACTACAATTGCATCCGGCAGTTTGGTGAGAACAAGTACTACCTTGCGTACTGCATGGCATACAGTATTCCTGCTCAGATGTTCAGCATCATCGCTGGAATACATGAAGTTTAGCTCAAAGCTGGCAAAGTAGCTCAAAGCAAGGCACACTGTCTGTTCAATACTGAGATCGTTGCTCCAGCGGATGGCTAAACACCCTGGCCTTGCGGAGTGAGCCTCTCACTATCCCTGCACCAATGTTGACTGGGTTTTCAAAATCTGCTGGTATTTTTCTCAACAAGATTGTGTTCGGAGGGGCAGAGCTTTGACAGCGTAACCTTGAGTTAACCACAAACAGAACCTGCTCAGAGCAATTTAGAGATGCAGCGTAAATTGCCATGACAACACACCTCAAGTAAAACCTATCCACCTTTCGTAGTACAGGTTAATCTGGAAGTTACCGCCGACATCTAAAAGTTACTCCTGAACTTACCTGGATAAGCCAGTTACCTCGCTTGGTAGTACAGGCCTATTATTTTAAAAATTCAAGTGAGGCAGTTTTGGAAATATACATTTGAATGTAGATTTGCTGAGGTTTGGTAGAAGCTGTGGTAGCACTATGCATTTGAGGTGAAGACCTCGGGAATGTATTTTATTTTTTAGTTTTTGAATGTTTCAAACCTCAGCCCTGAGTCCTATATTTACAATGCTGTGTTTTTGGCCTGGCATATTCCCTCGATAACATGTTGCATTGTGTGCTGGGGAGATGGCCTTTCAGCAGGCACAGCTGTGCCACTTTGCAAACACTGGAGCAGGTGTGATATCAGTTTACACTCGACTTGTTTAGTTGTTGAAAACAGCTCCTACCTCCTGAGGTTTTACTGATATAGATTTTAGGAAAACAAGACATTATTAACGTTATTTGAATCTCCTGATTGTGTTTGAGTAGAACACAAAAGTTTTGATCCGAGACGTTGAAAGACAAAATAAACAGCGGGAATTTTAAAGCACATGCCCAATAATTTTGTTTTTTTAGTGTCTAAATATTTATTTCTATTGTTCCTCTTTGTAGCTTATGTATTTCTTGAAAAATGATGAAGTGTCATTTGATGAAAATGGTGATGCTTTACTCAGATATGACATCTGTCGCTCCCTGATAGATGTACTCAAGTTCTGAATGTGGGTTAAATGAAAATCAATAGTGAAGAACTCACAACTGATAAATACAAAATTTTTGTGACAATGAATGAATTTCGACATTTAAGCCTGGTCCTGGAAGTGCTGGCCCAACCTGGCCCTGTGGGCGAAGGCCAGACCCCCAGGTGCACACGAGCAGGTTCCCTTCCAATGATTGACTCCAGGACGGGGACACAATCTCCGTTTTCTGGGTGAGGTAGCACTGTTAAAAGTCAGAGTTTCACAGGGGTTTGGAATTTCTCTTCATCCAACAACTTGCCTGGGACCAAACTGCCCTGAATGACCCTCCCAGGAGCTACTGCCTCCAACAACACAGCTCTCAGGGTTGTGGGGATACACAAACCTCTCAACTTGGTAAAGCTGGAAATTCTTGCAGGAGACAAGTTTTGCAAGATATTTTCCAACAATTACAAATGCTATGATTGGTAAAAGCCACAAGAAGAAAAAAAAAAAGACAGTTGATGAATGATGTCTAGGTTTTCTTAAGAGTGGCCGAACTCACAGCTTCTTTAAAACTAAACAGAAAACAACTGTTGTCCTCTTTAGAACTGACAAAAAAAAAAGGCCATAACAATCACCAACATTCACCTTAGTGCATTGCCCCTGTTGTTTCTTGATGTGTTGATGAAAAGAAGTGACCACCCCTGACACGTCTTCACTTGTGTATAAAGAAGACTTTATTGCAAAAAAAGAACTGAGAGTCTCTGGTGCCAATTGTGAGATCTCTCTCCTTCAGCCCAAACTACTATCCTTATATGTAATTTCTTTATCCTCTAAAACCCCAACTTCTACAGACAGTCAGTCAGAAATCCGCTAAGGCTGTAAAAATGACAACTAGCCTACAAACTCAATTTATCGTTTCTCCTCTGACGTGGCCTTATTCCCTTAGTATAGGGAAAACATAGGTTCACATCCCACAAGACAGCTAAACATCACCTTACAAGGGCTGGAGAGAACAAGACACTACAACCCTTGAAAGGAGCTGCATGAATGTTGACTGTGCTGCTGATTGTAGACTTGCCTGGTTTCACGGCAGCTGGAGACGTTTTGCAGCAGAGCTGTTGTATTTTCATTTTCATTCATCTTTTCTTCGTCATATAACATATGTCTGTAAGTAAATACTTACCTTCATGTAAAACTCACATCAAATGGTAGTTATTTTGCTTGTAAAACTTGCGCGATGTAAGCGATGCTAACGCGTTAGCACGTCTATGGCATTGTCAATGTTAAGTTAGCATTGTGCTAATCGCCAGTTCGTTGTCGTTGCTAAGTAAGAATTTTAGCAAATGGTGTTATACATAATTAATGACTCAGTGTTTATTAATGTGGAAGCAAGAGTTAAACGCATTATAAATTGCAACCATATATTTTTATTTCTGTATTACATCTCAAACTTACCTGACGTTTCCTGTATGTTTATTGAGACACCTGTTAGCTATCTGCCAAGCTAGAAAGTATCCTACATCCAAGTGAGGGCAGAATACTTAGGATCATGTGTCTGCAGGGACAGATCATGAAGCATGCATTTTTCTTTAAAACTTTGATTTTATTTGGAATATGATGAAACATGATTTGCAAAATGACAATATTAGATTAATGGACATT
>JAFREQ010000349.1:0-10987 GCA_025331565.1 Holacanthus passer
ACAACTTACCGTTAGAGACTTTTGTTACACAGTTAACTAGATTAACGAACTCAGGGGCCCCCCTGATTATAATAGGGATAGGTGGGCTACATATAGATTTAAACAACTTAATCCTTTCTGTGCAGCCCGGTCCCAAACGGTCCACGGCCGCCTGGTGGTTGGGGTTTATAACGTTTGCCAAGTTACTTAGCCCTGACTAAACTACATGATCTAGTTTAATTTTCTAGTAACGAGGCTGGGGCCCATCATAGGTTGGGGACCACTGACTTAGACCGTTACAATAACAAACAAGCTTCATGGACATTGAGATGATCTCTGGCCATTTTTTACGGCTTCATCTAACGTTACAGTCTGATAGGAAATTCTTGCAAACTGGGTTGATTATACACTTACTGAAAACCAACAATGACATGCTTTCCCCACATTATCCCAATCTAGTGCTACATAGCTTCGGGCTAACGTTAGGATAACGTCAGCCTACTCGCAGTTGAACTATTGGCGAAACTGTCACGCCCTCCACCTCTGGCGCCTGTTAGCGGCACCGCTCCCTCTTTCGGAGGACGCGGGCACTGCAGGCAGCGAGCAGACAGCTGCGGCGCATCGGTAATCAGCGGAGGCGCGCAGGTGATTGGAGCCAGCTGCAGCGATCCTCATGACCAGCTCTTAAGCAGCGTTCAGATCCTGAGTCGACGCCGGACTGTGAACAGTTTCTGTCAGTAATTCGATTCTGCTTCATATCTAGCCTCAGTACGTACCTTGTCTAACTTTCTACCATCTGTGTTTGGTTTGGATTGCCTGCCCGACGCCACGCACCTCCGCTGATCGTCCACTCATCCGCCTGGAACCACACGCTTAACCCGACCAGCCAGCACACGCTGAATCCGCCGGACGCTGCGCACCACGAGCCGCCACAGTCATCCGCACCTCTCCGCCTGCCGGAAACCACCTTAAAACTCACCTCAGAATTATGTATTCCACAAAAGTAGGTTCTCTCGATACGTGCCACTCACTTGAAAGACGTTTATTCTGCCTTTCTCTTTCACATTTCCACACATTTAACGGCGCATCTTTCACCGAGACGTGCAGTGACCTGTCAGTCAACTGGGGTGGCACTGGCACCTGAGGTGTCCAATCAGGTTCCAGAGGTGGCCAGCGTTAGTTAGCAATACTTTCCCCGGCATGATCCGCCCTACTCCGTCTCTGATTGGCTCATCAGTCCCCATGCCCAAAGTGAACTAATCTAATCAGTGAAGGTAGCGAGTACTAGCCAATTAAAGGCAGAGTAAGGTGGGTCATGGCTTCACCTTCCTCTGTGAATAAATGGGCAATTTGGCTCGCAGATACTACTGAATGGTGCGCATCATGGGGGACTTAGAAGTTCATATACGCGATGCTGACTGAATAATAAGTAGGTATACGATGTTAACCCTGGACTACACCAGTGGAGTCAGGTCAGAAAACACTCGTGTGTTTTGTTCTGGACGCCGCCGAAGAAGCATTTTGTCATTTCTGGACGACGACTTGTTGCCTCTCATCAACACCAAGTGTGAACTGTAAAGTGACCTTTGACCTCCAGGCGGGTCGTCACTGTCGGCCTCTGTGCGGGTGAAGGCTCAGTGGAAAACGGGCTCAGAGACGACAAGAGAAAAGACAAACGAGTGCAGGGGAGAGCTCCTGATACCATCTGTTCACATGTGAATCTGCTCTCAGTGGTTATTAGGCCTCATCACAAAGTGCCCACAGCCCATCAACACTTCCTTTCCTGCAGCGGACGGGCTGTGTGGGTTTCTGCTCGGCAGCCTCCTCATCACAGCTGCACTTTTTCACATTAGAACACAAAGACAGTTAGAACAGCGGTTGAAGAATGGTTCCAGGAACTTCAGTGTGATTTCAGCGCTCAGTGCTCACAGTCTCAGCTTTGATCTGTTTCCACAATCTGTGAGAGAAACAGCTCAAATCCTGAACTCAGAGCCGAGAAGCTGAAAGAAAGAGAAACGTTCGAGCTGCTGATGCAACTTTATTAGCTTGCACTAATTCACACAGTCAGTCAGTCAGTCAGTCAGCAGAGGATTCACATGGGAGTGATCACAAGACAAAGCTATTATTATTATCATTGATTAAATTATTATTAAAACAAGGCAAAAATGTAATGAAGAAAAATAATATAATACAAGTTAAATACCTGCTGAAATCACAAACATAACCTTGTGCCGAATATACAAAACAACATAAACGTCCAGTGAACATAAAATATCCATCTGCTTATTTTTAGAATCGAGCAAAGACGTGTTGTTGTTTTCAGCAAAAATAAAAAACTAACAAAAGCACATGAACGTACAAGTTTGTTAGTGTTTCAGTTTATTTTCTCATATTTTCCTCTTTAATGAATATAATAATTAATTAACTGCTAAAACTCAAGTTAATAATACTGTTGATATTATATATAATAATGTGCAGTTAAATTTCATTATTATCTATTATACATATATATGATTCATGTTTATATTATTTTCTTGTTTTTTTTGTCTTATTGTCAATTTCTCATTTTAAATTGTTGCAACCACAGAAAAATTCTTAAATGTTGTTTCTGAAATTTTCCATCATCTCATAAATTTCTCCTCTTCAAAAAGAAATTAAATTTTTTTACCCTCAAAGTATTTATTTATTATCTATTTTTATTTATTTAATGACCGAGAGGATTTTAATTCTGTGTTATCTACAAACTATGTATGTTGCACATCTGTTATCGTTGATCAGACCAAGAGATCACAAACCACTGAGACAGAAACACAAACCACAGAGACAAACAAGTCGTCTTGTTGTTTCACCCCCTCAAAAAAACAACAAGCTGCATCTCTTGATGAGGAAGAACCAGAGCGTCCATGTTGGTTCAGCTCACGTCTCACAATCAGGTCACGGTGGATGAAAACCCGAGCAGCCGTCAGAGTCGTGTGTCCGTCTGCATCAGTGCTCAGTTGAAAACAGTTCACCTGGTTTCCTCCACTGACCCACTGACGTCTGTCAGTTCTGCTCTGGCTCCACTTTTCATCACTGTGTCTGTGCTTCACTCACTGAGGCAGGAAACATGTTTTTCAAGCTCCAACTTGTCACATGACACGACATATGTGGACATGTGGGAAAATCATAGTGTGTGTCATTTTTAACAACATCAATACAAAGACAATTTCTAATTTATCTGTTTTTCTTTTACATTTCTAACATGTTTCAAATCAGAATTTGAGCTTAAAATTATGTCATATATATTAATGAAAACAACAATATGTAACTGTTGTATGAAGCATTTTGTGATTCTGTCTTGAAACGTGTTCAGTAAATATAAATCTTAGTTTGTCTAATTGTTTCTCTGCTGTTTGTTTGTTGTGTCATTGTTTCACATCCACACTGACACTGGATGCTATATGTTTATGTTGGTTTGTCTTTTCAGCTTTGTTGTCCTTGTTTAGCTGGATGCTAATATTCATGTCTTTGTACATTTGTTGTTGTATATTGAGAGCTACAAACAACCAGAGTCAAATTAACTGCAGGAGTCAACATGACCAATGAAGCTGATTCTGTGTCTCATTATTTGTTATGAAGCCAAAGTGAAATCCATGAAAACAGAGGTTCATAAAACACAGACGCTGTGATTTTTTTAGTTTATTGTTCCACTGAAAGAATTTGACAAAGCTGCAGCATAAAGTCTGAAAAACAAACACAGGAACAGAAAAATACTAGAAACAATAAAATATCTGACAGCAAATGATTCAGCTGAATTTTCTCTTCTTATACGAGTCACAATTAAAAGTGGAAATAATCAGTACAGCATCAAACTAACATGACAGATTATTATACTAGATAGATGCAAATATATATATGTGTGTGTTTATGAATTTCTATTTTCAGGACGACTGTTTCTAACCTGCGCACAAAAACAAACATTTCACAAAGAAACACAAGACGTCACAAGTGACATTTGTGATGTGGAACGAGCTGAACTGATGAGATTTGATGGAGAGAAAAGTGGAGCAGAAAACAGTCAGTCAGCATGTGAGTAGTTGGTGGACGGTCCCTTGTTTCTGAGGATCATCAGCAGAGAGAGTCCACAGCTGTAAAGCAGACTCTTCACTATCAGCACTGTGTAGAGCAGCAGGAGCAGCTTCACCCTGCGCTGAGACTGGAAGGACACTGAGAGAGAGACTGGGAGAGAGAGAGAGAGAGAGAGAGAGAGAGAGAGACAGGTCAGTCTTGTGTTCTCACTCTTTCAGTCTCTTCAACTGTGTAAATGTCATCAGATCATGATCAGATCATCAGTGCAACACTGGATCTGTCAGAGAGGCAGCAGGTGATCTTACAGTCGTCCGGCTGCAGAGTCGGCAGCTCTGTTGGCTCTCTCTCTGGAGGACACCAGGCTGTCGGAGCTGGAACCTCTGAAACACAAAAGGAGCCACATGTTGGGAGTCGCAGTGACAAACGTCGCTCCTCTGCTCCTCTGCCGTCTCTGACGGCGTCTCCACACCTATAGCCCAATCTCTGCCCGACGTGGCCCCCGAGCCTTCGTTACCTTGTGGTGTTGGGGCCTCCACTGTGCCGCCCTCGTGCCGGACGGAGCAGCTGTATCTATATGAGCTGCTCTCCTGCTGCTGGATGAGCAGGATGGCGGCGCTGCGTCCCGACTCTCTCAGCTCCAGCCGCTCTCCCTCAGCGGGGGGCAGCTCCTCCAGACCGCCGACCTCCTTTCGTCTCTTCCAGGAGAAGCGGACCAGAGGAGGAAACATGTGTGAGGCCACACACAGCAGGGAGCTCTTCCCCTCCAGGTGGGCTCTGGATGCTGCTGGGTACACGCTCACCACGGGCTTCACTACCTGCTCATCTGAACACACACATTGACAGAGTGAGAGCAGCTCACAGTGCTGCACTGCATTCAGTGAGATCCTGGAGAGCACACGGACTGTGATCAGTCAACTGCTCGTCCACACGGCGCACAGTTCACTACATATACTGTGTTCACCTTCAGAGGAAACACAGCCGTCAGCTCATGGCAGCAGATGTGGGCAAGAAAAGACACTTCTGAGTTTGGCAAAGCTTCATGTCCATGGACAAAGTCTGTAATATACAACCCCAAGTCCACAAAAGTTGGGACGTTGTGTACAATGTTGATAGAAAGAGAATTTGATGGTTTGCAAATCATTTAAATTCTATATTTAATTGAAAGTAGTGCAAAGACGACATATCAGATGTTGATACTGAACAATGTTTTTATTCCATGAAAAATATATGCCCATTTTACAACACAGTTCAAAAAAGTTGGGACGATAAAACACTGGAAAAAAAACCACCTGGAGGAAAAATCTCCCAACTAACGAGGTTAATTAGCAGCAGGTTAGTGACATGACTGGGTTTGAAAAGAGCATCAGAGAGTCTCTCAGAAGTAAAGATGGGAAGAGGTTCACCATCTGTGAGAGACTGTGTCTCAGAATAATGTTCCTCGGCGTCAAACTGCAAAAGAATTTGTGGATTTCATCATCTACAGTTCATAATATCATTAAAAGATCCAGAGAATCTGGAGAAATCTCTGTACAAAAGGGTCAAGGCCCAAAACCAACACTGGATGGTGGAGATCTTCAGGCAGCTCTGCTTTAAAAACAGACGTGACTCTGAGGTGGAAATCACTGCATGAGCTCAAAATCACTTCCAAAAACCATTTTCTGTGAACTCAGTTTGTTGCTGCTTCCACAAATGCAGGTTAATACTGAAGCATGCAAAGAGGAAACCAGATATAAACATGATCCAGAAACACCGGCGACTTCTCTGTGTCCAAGTGCATTTAAGATGGACTGAGGTGAAGAGGAAAACTGTCCTGTGGTCTGACCAATCCAAATGTTACTCTCTCTATGGAAATCATGGACGCCGCGTCCTCCGCTCTAAAGAGGAGAGGGAGCACCCGGCTTGTTATCAGCACACAGTTCAACAAGCAGCATCTGTGATGGTATGGGGATGCAGAAGTGGCCGTGGCACGGCTTCCTTACACATCTGGGAAGGCAGCGTTAATGCTCAACAATATATACAGGTATTGGATCAACATGTGCGGCCAAGTAGACGTCGTCTTTCTCAGTGAAGACCTTTCATATTTCAGCAACACAATGCCAAAGCACATTCTGCTCATATAACAACAGCATGGCTCCGGAGTAGACGGCCTGCCTGCAGTCCGACTCGTCACCCACTGAAAACATTTGGCCCATCATGAAACGAAAAATACGACAAATGAGAGGCCGAACTGTTGAGCAGCTGAAATCTTCTATCAGGCAAGAATGAGACAACATTTCACCTTCAGAACTCCAGAAACTCGTGTCCTCAGCTCCCAAACATTTACAGAGTGTTGTTAAAGAAGAGCTGATGCAGCACAATGATAAACATGACCCTGTCCCAACTTTATTACAACATGTTGTTGGCATCACATTTAAAATGAGCAAATGTTTTTCATAGAACAACAACATTTTTCAGTTTCAATTCAATATTTTCAATTAAATAAAGAGTTTAAATGATTTGCAAACCATCAAAATCTGCTTTAATTAACATTTCACACAGCGTCCCAACTTTTTTGGAATTGGGTTGTTATATAATATAATATAATATAATATAATATAATTTCCTTCATGGAAAATAAAATAGTTTTTCTACATTATGATACATTTTATAATATCGGATATTTTTACCTTCACATAAAATTTAATTGTCATTCTGTGTTTACAATATTAACATATTATTTATTTACCACTGTATATTTTACTCCAGCCACTAAAAAGTTCATCTTCTTTTTAAAAATATAATTTATACATCAATGATTGAACAAATGTGCATTTTAAAAATATCAAACTTTATGATCCTTGATGAATCACAATGATGAGAGAATAATATATAATAAGTTTGAAAATGTATCAAATGTGCATAAAGACTAGAACAAAATATATTTGCTGTTTATATTGATATTAAAACATTAAATACACGTGTGTGTGTGTATCATCAATATCATATAGAGAAATATAGAAATGAGTCTGCATCATTTTATTTCTTGTAATATCATATTCAGTGTCTGTTTGTCTTCATGTATAAATATATCTTCCACTAACAGACATATGGACCATCATGAAAAATACAACTGTCATGAGGAACATTTTACCATTTAAAAACCATCTGTTCTTTTTTCTTAGACAACATATTTGAAGCTAAACTCTTTTCAAAATACATTTACTGACAAATATGAAATCATGTTTAATATCATGTGTTTGTTTGTTGAAAACAGGAGAAGCTGCTGAATGACTGACATGATCAAACACTGGATATTTGTAACATGGCCGATATCATAGTTTTTCTATAGGAATCACTTTGACTTCATGCAGAAATAAAGAAGAGCTTCAGTTGTTGACTGACATTTCAACTTGTTTTCAGGAGTCATGAAGCTTTTTATGGAACAAGAGCTGCACGGCTGCCAGACGTCTCCACTAATTCTGACAAAACTAACATGTAAAGCCTGAAGCAGCACAAACGGATTAAAACACATTTTCAACTTGTTCAATGAAACAACTGAAGAAAATCAAAGTTTCTTCTTACCTGTTACAAACAGTTTGCTTCCAGAGCCAAAGATGAGGTGGTAATATCCTCCCACAGTGAAACACAGTGATACAAAAAGCTGTCTGCTGTGGAATGTGTCAGCTGAGGTGAACGAGTCCAGATGATGAAGCAGGATCATGTTTCAGCTCCATGATGTGTTTCTCTCATGTTCAGATCAACACGTGTGTCTCGTCTGTGCTGGTCCTTCAGACACAGCAGCAGAGCTGCTCCATGATGATGATGTCTGTGGCTCCACTGCTTTAGTCCACATGGATTGGACCTGGACCAGAGGACGTTCTTGATCCCCAGAGGATTAACTTCAGTCATTGACTTTGTTGATGCTGGTGTTTTATTTAGCGCCACCAGCAGGTGGACATTTGTGGTTCCCACTGAAATATGTCAACTATTGGATGGATTAGCATTTAATGTGGTTGACACATTCATGGTCCCCTCAGGATGAACTGGAGGAACTTTGATGATCCTCTGACTTTTCATCTAGCGCCATCATCAGGTCAACATTTGAAATTTTCTGACCAAACTCCTGCAGAATATAAGCGAACTAAGCGCCTGCTTAGGGCCCCGCGGCCACTAGGGGGCCCCCAAGAGCAATTAAGAAAAAAATAATTTTTTTGCATGCATGAGTGAGGATTTATATACGATCAAAATTATACTATTGTACAAAACACAATTTTATGTGGTACTGTTGGTTGTAGGCCTAGTGATTCTTACTGCATCTCTTTAAATGTGAAAACTCCGCTGCACCGTAATGTGCAGGCCTCCTGCCGCGCAGTGCGCACTACGCATCCAACTCGCGAGTACTTCCAATCAAAACAACGTCAGAAAAAGGACGTACCCTTCTGGGGCTGAAAAAAGAGAGGAGGAAAGAGGAGGAGGAGAAAAAATGCCAAGACAAAGGTATGTTTGCAAGTCTTGGTAATTGAATGTTTATCAAAGAGATTTGTGTAGCAGTTAATAGCAAATTAGCTAGCTAGTTAGCTAGCTATGTATCTTTTAACTGGCCAGTTAAATAGCTTAATATTCTTGCCAACATGTTTGTATTTGTGTAATACAGAGTTTAAGATTGGGTTGATGTTTTTTTTGCTTGAAAACAACGTTTTTGCTAATGTTTAATAACAAACGTTAATTGCAACGTCACCTTGTTTGCTAGCAAGATGTTTTTGCATCAGGCTACTAGTTATAGTTTGAGATATGTTGTTTGCACAAATTGCCGGGTACAAAGAGCCTGGTAATTCATGTGAGTAAAATAAACAGTCCTTATTACATCAACTCATAAGTTATGTGAAACTTCCCCAGGAGCACTGTTAAAGTACTTTGGCACAGAAGCCCAGTCCACATCCTCAGGCTCAGCCGTGGGTAGTACGTCAGGTGAGGAAGACTGTCACCATACCACATACATTTAATTTCTAAGTATAAGGATTTCACCTAAAGGGAAATAAATTAAGTCAAAGTATCGAATTAATATGTGTGTATATGTATGTATGTATCTCCTCTTAGGTCCATCTCCGTCCTCTCCAGGGGTCTGTCTTGAACCCCCATCCTCTGTGCCCCCTGTCCCCTCTGTGTCAGCTACCACAGCTGATTTACCTGGTAAATTAATAGCAATACACATTTTATATAACTGTTAAATTATTTCATTAAGATTTCATTTAAGATATAATCATATGATGAGGGACTTCTTAGACAATGCATATTATCTTAAAATTTCTGAAGCAAATTTCAGTTGTTCAACTGGCAGCTTATCTTATTACAAGCAAAAATAAACTGATATAATGAAATTTTAATCATTTTGTTATTAAAAAAAAGTAAGCAGCATCATTTTCTAGTGTAATAGTTCATCTAACATGGCTAGCTTTTGTTGCTGTTTTTTTCATCCTAGGTCCATCCACTCCAGAGCACTTTCTTGCACCGCCATCCTCTGTGCCCACAGCCCCCTCTGTGTCTGCAACCCCCACTGATCTACCCGGTAAGTTAACAGCAAAACATCCTTTATAATTGCTCATTGTATTGTAGAACATTCAGAGATTAATAATTAAGTCCAGGACTGTAATTTAATGGCTTTATAGGTCCTTCTTTTTTAAGTCATCGTCTTTCTTTTGTCACTTCCTCAGCAACTTCCATCACAACATCGTCTACACAGTATGGATCATCACCAGCTCTGCCAGTGGACCCAGCTGAGTGGCCCTCTGTACTGTACTCAATTCTATCTGTTGTCTATATTGTTTTTTTATATTTATCGAAGTGATTTTATTTGTTGTTGCACTTTATTGTTGTTCAACTAAAAATTATTCTTGCACATTGCTGTTGCAGTTTTTCTTTTATGAAACAAAAAATCATAAACCAGATGACACTTCCACAGTAAATAAATTGCTTTATGACTTGGAATGTTGTGTAAATAAACCCCAGGCTGCTCTTGTAGCTGAATGTGCTACATTTTGAAATTAACAATCATATGTGGCACGCTTGACATCATTCATAATTCATTCATTGGTATTATTTGTATTATTATTGCATTGGTATTTATGTAATTAACTGGGCCACCCCCTTAAATGTGTAAAGATGTTAGGCTGACAAAAGGATAATGTAAACAACACAGCCAGAGCCACAATGGGTTTATAATAGGTGTGTGAATGATCAAGAATTAATATTATTGGCAGAAACAGAGGGCTCCAAAATCAAATTTTGCTTAGGGCCCAATTGGAGGCTTGGGCCGGCTCTGTACCAGCCAATAGGAAACCTCCTGGTGCTCCCAGCTCCGCCCTCGACTCCACAAAGTCATTTCACCCTTTGTTGGTATCAAAATATTGATGTGTGCAGCTTTAAAAGTTACAGCGTGTTTAATTCTTTCAAGTGTTCAGTCAGTTTATTACAGTTTTTTTTCAATTGCTTACACACATTTTCAAAGCTCTGTGTCTTTTTCTCAAAACTTTACACACAAATCCAACTATGGCTCACACAAAATGCAAAAAGCGCCCTGTCTCCTGCAGAATGAAACACAGCATTCAAAATATTGTGAACATCTCAAAAGCAAGTATTTGTCTCACATCACAAACATATTTCCCATTGTGTCACATACTTGTGTGTATCATTTACACACTGTTGCTCTAAATCTAAAGCTCTTTTGTTTTTATGCCTTTTCATGACACATTGCCATATAAGAGTGAAAATACAGTAGCATGCAAATAGAAGTCTACACAAGCAATAATGGAACAAAAATATTTGATTTTCTGAATAAATCAGTTGCTGTTGTGGATGCAGCATTGTACGGCATATAATAAAAAATCAAGGCAAAATACATCAACCATCACATATGGAGGTACAGCAACCAAAAAACAAACATCTCTGAAAAAGAGGGAGAGTG
>JAFREQ010000351.1:0-11437 GCA_025331565.1 Holacanthus passer
GAAACATGTTTTCCTTTAAAACTCACAAATGCCTTATGATATTCAAATCAAAGCATGTTGTCCTTCATATTCGTGCCATTCTACATGTTTGCAGGCAAGAAACTAAGTTTCCCAAAGCTTTACAAGTGTACAGCACATCAAACTATCATGCATTCACTATACAGCGCTGTTTAACTGAAAAGGGCTCAAACATGTTTTCCTTTAAAACTCACAAATGCCTTATGATATTCAAATCAAAGCATGTTGTCCTTCATATTCGTGCCATTCTACATGTTTGCAGGCAAGAAACTAAGTTTCCCAAAGCTTTACAAGTGTACAGCACATCAAACTATCATGCATTCACTATACAGCGCCGTTTAACTGAAAACGGCTCAGAAACATGTTTTCCTTTAAAACTCACAAATGCCTTATCAAAGTGCAATCAAAGCATGTTGTCCTTCATATTCTTGAGGTGGTTTGGTGCCATTCTACATGTTTGCAGGCAAGAAATAAGTTGGTAGTGAACAATCAAAGAATGTTTCCCAAAGCTTTACAAGTGTACAGCACATCAAACTATCATGCATTCACTATACAGCGCCGTTTAACTGAAAACGGCTCAGAAACATGTTTTCCTTTAAAACTCACAAATGCCTTACCAAAGTACAATCAAAGCATGTTGTCCTTCATATTCGTGCCATTCTACATGTTTGCAGGCAAGAAACTAAGTTTCCCAAAGCTTTACAAGTGTACAGCACATCAAACTATCATGCATTCACTATACAGCGCCGTTTAACTGAAAACGGCTCAGAAACATGTTTTCCTTTAAAACTCACAAATGCCTTATGATATTCAAATCAAAGCATGTTGTCCTTCATATTCGTGCCATTCTACATGTTTGCAGGCAAGAAACTAAGTTTCCCAAAGCTTTACAAGTGTACAGCACATCAAACTATCATGCATTCACTATACAGCGCCGTTTAACTGAAAACGGCTCAGAAACATGTTTTCCTTTAAAACTCACAAATGCCTTATGATATTCAAATCAAAGCATGTTGTCCTTCATATTCGTGCCATTCTACATGTTTGCAGGCAAGAAACTAAGTTTCCCAAAGCTTTACAAGTGTACAGCACATCAAACTATCATGCATTCACTATACAGCGCCGTTTAACTGCGCAGAAACATGTTTCACAAATGCCTTATGATATTCAAATCAAAGCATGTTGTCCTTCATATTCATTCTACATGTTTGCAGGCAAGAAACTAAGTTTCCCAAAGTTTTCCTTTACAGCACATCAAACTCACAAATGCCTTATGTTTTCCTTTAAAACTCACAAATGCCTTTCAAAGTGCAATCAAAGCATGTTGTCCTTCATATTCGTGCCATTCTACATGTTTGCAGGCAAGAAACTAAGTTTCCCAAAGCTTTACAAGTGTACAGCACATCAAACTATCATGCATTCACTATACAGCGCCGTTTAACTGAAAACGGCTCAGAAACATGTTTTCCTTTAAAACTCACAAATGCCTTATGATATTCAAATCAAAGCATGTTGTCCTTCATATTCGTGCCATTCTACATGTTTGCAGGCAAGAAACTAAGTTTCCCAAAGCTTTACAAGTGTACAGCACATCAAACTATCATGCATTCACTATACAGCGCCGTTTAACTGAAAACGGCTCAGAAACATGTTTTCCTTTAAAACTCACAAATGCCTTATGATATTCAAATCAAAGCATGTTGTCCTTCATATTCGTGCCATTCTACATGTTTGCAGGCAAGAAACTAAGTTTCCCAAAGCTTTACAAGTGTACAGCACATCAAACTATCATGCATTCACTATACAGCGCCGTTTAACTGAAAACGGCTCAGAAACATGTTTTCCTTTAAAACTCACAAATGCCTTATGATATTCAAATCAAAGCATGTTGTCCTTCATATTCGTGCCATTCTACATGTTTGCAGGCAAGAAACTAAGTTTCCCAAAGCTTTACAAGTGTACAGCACATCAAACTATCATGCATTCACTATACAGCGCCGTTTAACTGAAAACGGCTCAGAAACATGTTTTCCTTTAAAACTCACAAATGCCTTATGATATTCAAATCAAAGCATGTTGTCCTTCATATTCGTGCCATTCTACATGTTTGCAGGCAAGAAACTAAGTTTCCCAAAGCTTTACAAGTGTACAGCACATCAAACTATCATGCATTCACTATACAGCGCCGTTTAACTGAAAACGGCTCAGAAACATGTTTTCCTTTAAAACTCACAAATGCCTTATGATATTCAAATCAAAGCATGTTGTCCTTCATATTCGTGCCATTCTACATGTTTGCAGGCAAGAAACTAAGTTTCCCAAAGCTTTACAAGTGTACAGCACATCAAACTATCATGCATTCACTATACAGCGCTGTTTAACTGAAAACGGCTCAGAAACATGTTTTCCTTTAAAACTCACAAATGCCTTATGATATTCAAATCAAAGCATGTTGTCCTTTGCCATTCTACATGTTCACTAAGTTTCCCAAAGCTTTACGTGCCACATCAATTCTGCATTCACTATTTGTTTAACAGGCTCAGAAACAAGTTTCCTTTAAAACTCACAAATGCCTTACAAGTGCAATCAAAGCATGTTGTCATCAAACTGCCATTCTACATGTTTGCAGGCAAGAAACTAAGTTTCACTACAGCACATCAGCGCATTCACTTAAGCGCTGTTTAACTGAAAACGGCTCAGAAACATGTTTTCCTTTAAAACTCACAAATGCCTTATGATATTCAAATCAAAGCATGTTGTCCTTCATATTCGTGCCATTCTACATGTTTGCAGGCAAGAAACTAAGTTTCCCAAAGCTTTACAAGTGTACAGCACATCAAACTATCATGCATTCACTATACAGCGCTGTTTAACTGAAAACGGCTCAGAAACATGTTTTCCTTTAAAACTCACAAATGCCTTATGATATTCAAATCAAAGCATGTTGTCCTTCATATTCGTGCCATTCTACATGTTTGCAGGCAAGAAACTAAGTTTCCCAAAGCTTTACAAGTGTACAGCACATCAAACTATCATACATTCACTATACAGCGCCGTTTAACTGAAAACGGCTCAGAAACATGTTTTCCTTTAAAACTCACAAATGCCTTATGATATTCAAATCAAAGCATGTTGTCCTTCATATTCGTGCCATTCTACATGTTTGCAGGCAAGAAACTAAGTTTCCCAAAGCTTTACAAGTGTACAGCACATCAAACTATCATGCATTCACTATACAGCGCCGTTTAACTGAAAACGGCTCAGAAACATGTTTTCCTTTAAAACTCACAAATGCCTTATGATATTCAAATCAAAGCATGTTGTCCTTCATATTCGTGCCATTCTACATGTTTGCAGGCAAGAAACTAAGTTTCCCAAAGCTTTACAAGTGTACAGCACATCAAACTATCATGCATTCACTATACAGCGCTGTTTAACTGAAAACGGCTCAGAAACATGTTTTCCTTTAAAACTCACAAATGCCTTATGATATTCAAATCAAAGCATGTTGTCCTTCATATTCGTGCCATTCTACATGTTTGCAGGCAAGAAACTAAGTTTCCCCAAAGCTTTACAAGTGTACAGCACATCAAACTATCATGCATTCACTATACAGCGCTGTTTAACTGAAAAGGGCTCAGAAACATGTTTTCCTTTAAAACTCACAAATGCCTTATGATATTCAAATCAAAGCATGTTGTCCTTCATATTCGTGCCATTCTACATGTTTGCAGGCAAGAAACTAAGTTTCCCAAAGCTTTACAAGTGTACAGCACATCAAACTATCATACATTCACTATACAGCGCTGTTTAACTGAAAAGGGCTCAGAAACATGTTTTCCTTTAAAACTCACAAATGCCTTATCATATTACAATCAAAGCATGTTGTCCTTCATATTCAATCTATCTTGAATGTTGTGCTGATACCTTAGGTTTTGGTTTCAATTGTGCAAGAAAGAACAATATTCAGACAATCAAAGAATGTTTATTCATGTTTCAGGCAGAAATTTTTCCCTTTGCTTTACAAGTGTACAGTATTATCAAACTATCATGCATTCACTATACAGCGCCGTTTAACTGAAAACGGCTCAGAAACATGTTTTCCTTTAAAACTCACAAATGCCTTATGATATTCAAATCAAAGCATGTTGTCCTTCATATTCGTGCCATTCTACATGTTTGCAGGCAAGAAACTAAGTTTCCCAAAGCTTTACAAGTGTACAGCACATCAAACTATCATGCATTCACTATACAGCGCTGTTTAACTGAAAACGGCTCAGAAACATGTTTTCCTTTAAAACTCACAAATGCCTTATGATATTCAAATCAAAGCATGTTGTCCTTCATATTCGTGCCATTCTACATGTTTGCAGGCAAGAAACTAAGTTTCCCAAAGCTTTACAAGTGTACAGCACATCAAACTATCATACATTCACTATACAGCGCTGTTTAACTGAAAAGGGCTCAGAAACATGTTTTCCTTTAAAAGTCACAAATGCCTTATCAAAGTACAATCAAAGCATGTTGTCCTTCATATTCAATCTATCTTGAATGTTTGCTGATACCTTGAGGTGGTTTGGTTGGTATCAACTCTTAGGGGCCTCACAATTGCCATCACAGGAGAGTGTGTAGCTGTGGTTATCAGGAACACGGTTGTCTCCTGGAATATGACAAGAGAGAGAACAATGAATAATTGTTAGTGAGACAAT
The DNA here is from genome assembly GCA_025331565.1 of Holacanthus passer. Lineage (NCBI taxonomy): Eukaryota > Metazoa > Chordata > Actinopteri > Pomacanthidae > Holacanthus > Holacanthus passer. The sequence continues at coordinate 4,728 of JAFREQ010000351.1, forward strand.
CAAAGAATGTTTGAATTCAGAGCTGGGTGATATGGACTAAAATTAATATCACAGGATTTTTCATCCTTTGGGCGGATAGGTATTATAAAAGGTATTAGGTGTTCTAGGCCCAGAAACATGCTTTCCTTTAAAAGTCACAAATGCCTTATCAAAGTGCAATCAAAGCATGTTGTCCTTCATATTCGTGCCATTCTACATGTTTGCAGGCAAGAAACTAAGTTTCCCAAAGCTTTACAAGTGTACAGCACATCAAACTATCATACATTCACTATACAGCGCTGTTTAACTGAAAACGGCTCAGAAACATGTTTTCCTTTAAAACTCACAAATGCCTTATGATATTCAAATCAAAGCATGTTGTCCTTCATATTCGTGCCATTCTACATGTTTGCAGGCAAGAAACTAAGTTTCCCAAAGCTTTACAAGTGTACAGCACATCAAACTATCATACATTCACTATACAGCGCTGTTTAACTGAAAACGGCTCAGAAACATGTTTTCCTTTAAAACTCACAAATGCCTTATGATATTCAAATCAAAGCATGTTGTCCTTCATATTCGTGCCATTCTACATGTTTGCAGGCAAGAAACTAAGTTTCCCAAAGCTTTACAAGTGTACAGCACATCAAACTATCATACATTCACTATACAGCGCTGTTTAAGTGAAAAGGGCTCAGAAACATGTTTTCCTTTAAAACTCACAAATGCCTTATCAAAGTACAATCAAAGCATGTTGTCCTTCATATTCAATCTATCTTGAATGTTGTGCTGATACCTTGAGGTGGTTTGGTTGGTATCAACTCTTAGGGGCCTCAAATTGCCATCACAGGAGAGTGTGTAGCTGTGGTTATCAGGAACACGGTTGTCTCCTGGAATATGACAAGAGAGAACAATGAATAATTGTTAGTGAGACAATCAAAGAATGTTTGAATTCAGAGCTGGGTGATATGGACTAAAATTAATATCACAGGATTTTTCATCCTTTGGGCGGATAGGTATTATAAAAGGTATTAGGTGTTCTAGGCCCAGAAACATGCTTTCCTTTAAAACTCACAAATGCCTTATCAAAGTCAAATCAAAGCATGTTGTCCTTCATATTCGTGCCATTCTACATGTTTGCAGGCAAGAAACTAAGTTTCCCAAAGCTTTACAAGTGTACAGCACATCAAACTATCATACATTCACTATACAGCGCTGTTTAACTGAAAAGGGCTCAGAAACATGTTTTCCTTTAAAACTCACAAATGCCTTATGATATTCAAATCAAAGCATGTTGTCCTTCATATTCGTGCCATTCTACATGTTTGCAGGCAAGAAACTAAGTTTCCCAAAGCTTTACAAGTGTACAGCACATCAAACTATCATGCATTCACTATACAGCGCTGTTTAACTGAAACGGCTCAGAAACATGTTTTCCTTTAAAACTCACAAATGCCTTATGATATTCAAATCAAAGCATGTTGTCCTTCATATTCGTGCCATTCTACATGTTTGCAGGCAAGAAACTAAGTTTCCCAAAGCTTTACAAGTGTACAGCACATCAAACTATCATGCATTCACTATACAGCGCTGTTTAACTGAAAACGGCTCAGAAACATGTTTTCCTTTAAAACTCACAAATGCCTTATGATATTCAAATCAAAGCATGTTGTCCTTCATATTCGTGCCATTCTACATGTTTGCAGGCAAGAAACTAAGTTTCCCAAAGCTTTACAAGTGTACAGCACATCAAACTATCATACATTCACTATACAGCGCTGTTTAACTGAAAACGGCTCAGAAACATGTTTTCCTTTAAAACTCACAAATGCCTTATGATATTCAAATCAAAGCATGTTGTCCTTCATATTCGTGCCATTCTACATGTTTGCAGGCAAGAAACTAAGTTTCCCAAAGCTTTACAAGTGTACAGCACATCAAACTATCATACATTCACTATACAGCGCTGTTTAACTGAAAACGGCTCAGAAACATGTTTTCCTTTAAAACTCACAAATGCCTTATCAAAGTACAATCAAAGCATGTTGTCCTTCATATTCAATCTATCTTGAATGTTGTGCTGATACCTTGAGGTGGTTTGGTTGGTATCAACTCTTAGGGGCCTCACAATTGCCATCACAGGAGAGTGTGTAGCTGTGGTTATCAGGAACACGGTTGTCTCCTGGAATATGACAAAGAGAGAACAATGAATAATTGTTAGTGAGACAATCAAAGAATGTTTGAATTCAGAGCTGGGTGATATGGACTAAAATTAATATCACAGCATTTTTCATCCTTTGGGCGGATAGGTATTATAAAAGGTATTAGGTGTTCTAGGCCCAGAAACATGCTTTCCTTTAAAACTCACAAATGCCTTATCAAAGTGCAATCAAAGCATGTTGTCCTTCATATTCGTGCCATTCTACATGTTTGCAGGCAAGAAACTAAGTTTCCCAAAGCTTTACAAGTGTACAGCACATCAAACTATCATACATTCACTATACAGCGCTGTTTAACTGAAAACGGCTCAGAAACATGTTTTCCTTTAAAACTCACAAATGCCTTATGATATTCAAATCAAAGCATGTTGTCCTTCATATTCGTGCCATTCTACATGTTTGCAGGCAAGAAACTAAGTTTCCCAAAGCTTTACAAGTGTACAGCACATCAAACTATCATACATTCACTATACAGCGCTGTTTAACTGAAAACGGCTCAGAAACATGTTTTCCTTTAAAACTCACAAATGCCTTATGATATTCAAATCAAAGCATGTTGTCCTTCATATTCGTGCCATTCTACATGTTTGCAGGCAAGAAACTAAGTTTCCCAAAGCTTTACAAGTGTACAGCACATCAAACTATCATACATTCACTATACAGCGCTGTTTAACTGAAAACGGCTCAGAAACATGTTTTCCTTTAAAACTCACAAATGCCTTATGATATTCAAATCAAAGCATGTTGTCCTTCATATTCGTGCCATTCTACATGTTTGCAGGCAAGAAACTAAGTTTCCCAAAGCTTTACAAGTGTACAGCACATCAAACTATCATACATTCACTATACAGCGCTGTTTAACTGAAAACGGCTCAGAAACATGTTTTCCTTTAAAACTCACAAATGCCTTATCAAAGTACAATCAAAGCATGTTGTCCTTCATATTCAATCTATCTTGAATGTTGTGCTGATACCTTGAGGTGGTTTGGTTGGTATCAACTCTTAGGGGCCTCACAATTGCCATCACAGGAGAGTGTGTAGCTGTGGTTATCAGGAACACGGTTGTCTCCTGGAATATGACAAGAGAGAACAATGAATAATTGTTAGTGAGACATTCAAAGAATGTTTGAATTCAGAGCTGGGTGATATGGACTAAAATTAATATCACAGGATTTTTCATCCTTTGGGCGGATAGGTATTAAAAAGGTATTAGGTGTTCTAGGCCCAGAAACATGCTTTCCTTTAAAACTCACAAATGCCTTATCAAATTGCAATCAAAGCATGTTGTCCTTCATATTCGTGCCATTCTACATGTTTGCAGGCAAGAAACTAAGTTTCCCAAAGCTTTACAAGTGTACAGCACATCAAACTATCATGCATTCACTATACAGCGCTGTTTAACTGAAAAGGGCTCAGAAACATGTTTTCCTTTAAAACTCACAAATGCCTTATGATATTCAAATCAAAGCATGTTGTCCTTCATATTCGTGCCATTCTACATGTTTGCAGGCAAGAAACTAAGTTTCCCAAAGCTTTACAAGTGTACAGCACATCAAACTATCATGCATTCACTATACAGCGCCTGTTTAACTGAAAAGGGCTCAGAAACATGTTTTCCTTTAAAACTCACAAATGCCTTATGATATTCAAATCAAAGCATGTTGTCCTTCATATTCGTGCCATTCTACATGTTTGCAGGCAAGAAACTAAGTTTCCCAAAGCTTTACAAGTGTACAGCACATCAAACTATCATGCATTCACTATACAGCGCTGTTTAACTGAAAACGGCTCAGAAACATGTTTTCCTTTAAAACTCACAAATGCCTTATGATATTCAAATCAAAGCATGTTGTCCTTCATATTCGTGCCATTCTACATGTTTGCAGGCAAGAAACTAAGTTTCCCAAAGCTTTACAAGTGTACAGCACATCAAGCTATCATACATTCACTATACAGCGCCTGTTTAACTGAAACGGCTCAGAAACATGTTTTCCTTTAAAACTCACAAATGCCTTATGATATTCAAATCAAAGCATGTTGTCCTTCATATTCGTGCCATTCTACATGTTTGCAGGCAAGAAACTAAGTTTCCCAAAGCTTTACAAGTGTACAGCACATCAAACTATCATACATTCACTATACAGCGCTGTTTAACTGAAAACGGCTCAGAAACATGTTTTCCTTTAAAACTCACAAATGCCTTATGATATTCAAATCAAAGCATGTTGTCCTTCATATTCGTGCCATTCTACATGTTTGCAGGCAAGAAACTAAGTTTCCCAAAGCTTTACAAGTGTACAGCACATCAAACTATCATGCATTCACTATACAGCGCTGTTTAACTGAAAACGGCTCAGAAACATGTTTTCCTTTAAAACTCACAAATGCCTTATGATATTCAAATCAAAGCATGTTGTCCTTCATATTCGTGCCATTCTACATGTTTGCAGGCAAGAAACTAAGTTTCCCAAAGCTTTACAAGTGTACAGCACATCAAACTATCATGCATTCACTATACAGCGCTGTTTAACTGAAAACGGCTCAGAAACATGTTTTCCTTTAAAACTCACAAATGCCTTATGAAAGTACAATCAAAGCATGTTGTCCTTCATATTCAATCTATCTTGAATGTTGTGCTGATACCTTGAGGTGGTTTTTGGTATCAACTCTTAGGGGCCTCACAATTGCCATCACAGGAGAGTGTGTAGCTGTGGTTATCAGGAACACGGTTGTCTCCTGGAATATGACAAGAGAGAGAACAATGAATAATTGTTAGTGAGACAATCAAAGAATGTTTGAATTCAGAGCTGGGTGATATGGACTAAAATTAATATCACAGGATTTTTCATCCTTTGGGCGGATAGGTATTATAAAAGGTATTAGGTGTTCTAGGCCCAGAAACATGTTTTCCTTTAAAACTCACAAATGCCTTATCAAAGTTCAAATCAAAGCATGTTGTCCTTCATATTCGTGCCATTCTACATGTTTGCAGGCAAGAAACTAAGTTTCCCAAAGCTTTACAAGTGTACAGCACATCAAACTATCATACATTCACTATACAGCGCTGTTTAACTGAAAAGGGCTCAGAAACATGTTTTCCTTTAAAACTCACAAATGCCTTATGATATTCAAATCAAAGCATGTTGTCCTTCATATTCGTGCCATTCTACATGTTTGCAGGCAAGAAACTAAGTTTCCCAAAGCTTTACAAGTGTACAGCACATCAAACTATCATACATTCACTATACAGCGCTGTTTAACTGAAAACGGCTCAGAAACATGTTTTCCTTTAAAACTCACAAATGCCTTATGATATTCAAATCAAAGCATGTTGTCCTTCATATTCGTGCCATTCTACATGTTTGCAGGCAAGAAACTAAGTTTCCCAAAGTTTTACAAGTGTACAGCACATCAAACTATCATGCATTCACTATACAGCGCTGTTTAACTGAAAACGGCTCAGAAACATGTTTTCCTTTAAAACTCACAAATGCCTTATGATATTCAAATCAAAGCATGTTGTCCTTCATATTCGTGCCATTCTACATGTTTGCAGGCAAGAAACTAAGTTTCCCAAAGCTTTACAAGTGTACAGCACATCAAGCTATCATACATTCACTATACAGCGCTGTTTAACTGAAAACGGCTCAGAAACATGTTTTCCTTTAAAACTCACAAATGCCTTATGATATTCAAATCAAAGCATGTTGTCCTTCATATTCGTGCCATTCTACATGTTTGCAGGCAAGAAACTAAGTTTCCCAAAGCTTTACAAGTGTACAGCACATCAAACTATCATACATTCACTATACAGCGCTGTTTAACTGAAAACGGCTCAGAAACATGTTTTCCTTTAAAACTCACAAATGCCTTATGATATTCAAATCAAAGCATGTTGTCCTTCATATTCGTGCCATTCTACATGTTTGCAGGCAAGAAACTAAGTTTCCCAAAGCTTTACAAGTGTACAGCACATCAAGCTATCATACATTCACTATACAGCGCTGTTTAACTGAAAACGGCTCAGAAACATGTTTTCCTTTAAAACTCACAAATGCCTTATGATATTCAAATCAAAGCATGTTGTCCTTCATATTCGTGCCATTCTACATGTTTGCAGGCAAGAAACTAAGTTTCCCAAAGCTTTACAAGTGTACAGCACATCAAGCTATCATACATTCACTATACAGCGCTGTTTAACTTACATGTTTTCCTTTAAAACTCACAAATGAAAAGGTTGTCCTTCATATTCAGAAACATGTTTTCCTTTAAAACTCACAAATGCCTTATGATATTCAAATCAAAGCATGTTGTCCTTCATATTCGTGCCATTCTACATGTTTGCAGGCAAGAAACTAAGTTTCCCAAAGCTTTACAAGTGTACAGCACATCAAACTATCATACATTCACTATACAGCGCTGTTTAACTGAAAACGGCTCAGAAACATGTTTTCCTTTAAAGGCACAAATGCCTTATCAAAGCACAATCAAAGCATGTTGTCCTTCATATTC
>JAFREQ010000359.1:0-10152 GCA_025331565.1 Holacanthus passer
TATCATAAGGCATTTGTGAGTTTTAAAGGAAAACATGTTTCTGAGCCGTTTTCAGTTAAACAGCGCTGTATAGTGAATGTATGATAGTTTGATGTGCTGTACACTTGTAAAGCTTTGGGAAACTTAGTTTCTTGCCTGCAAACATGTAGAATGGCACGAATATGAAGGACAACATGCTTTGATTTGAATATCATAAGGCATTTGTGAGTTTTAAAGGAAAACATGTTTCTGAGCCGTTTTCAGTTAAACAGCGCTGTATAGTGAATGTATGATAGCGTGATGTGCTGTACACTTGTAAAGCTTTGGGAAACTTAGTTTCTTGCCTGCAAACATGTAGAATGGCACGAATATGAAGGACAACATGCTTTGATTTGAATATCATAAGGCATTTGTGAGTTTTAAAGGAAAACATGTTTCTGAGCCGTTTTCAGTTAAACAGGGCTGTATAGTGAATGTATGATAGTTTGATGTGCTGTACACTTGTAAAGCTTTGGGAAACTTAGTTTCTTGCCTGCAAACATGTAGAATGGCACGAATATGAAGGACAACATGCTTTGATTTGAATATCATAAGGCATTTGTGAGTTTTAAAGGAAAACATGTTTCTGAGCCCTTCTCACTTAAACAGCGCTGTATAGTGAATGCATGATAGTTTGATGTGCTGTACACTTGTAAAGCTTTGGGAAACTTAGTTTCTTGCCTGCAAACATGTAGAATGGCACGAATATGAAGGACAACATGCTTTGATTGCACTTTGATAAGGCATTTGTGACTTTTAAAGGAAAGCATGTTTCTGGGCCTAGAACACCTAATACCTTTTATAATACCTATCCGCCCAAAGGATGAAAAATCCTGTGATATTAATTTTAGTCCATATCACCCAGCTCTGAATTCAAACATTCTTTGATTGTCTCACTAACAATTATTCATTGTTCTCTCTCTTGTCATATTCCAGGAGACAACCGTGTTCCTGATAACCACAGCTACACACTCTCCTGTGATGGCAATTGTGAGGCCCCTAAGAGTTGATACCAACCAAACCACCTCAAGGTATCAGCACAACATTCAAGATAGATTGAATATGAAGGACAACATGCTTTGATTGTACTTTGATAAGGCATTTGTGAGTTTTAAAGGAAAACATGTTTCTGAGCCGTTTTCAGTTAAACAGCGCTGTATAGTGAATGTATGATAGTTTGATGTGCTGTACACTTGTAAAGCTTTGGGAAACTTAGTTTCTTGCCTGCAAACATGTAGAATGGCACGAATATGAAGGACAACATGCTTTGATTTGAATATCATAAGGCATTTGTGAGTTTTAAAGGAAAACATGTTTCTGAGCCCTTTTCAGTTAAACAGCGCTGTATAGTGAATGTATGATAGTTTGATGTGCTGTACACTTGTAAAGCTTTGGGAAACTTAGTTTCTTGCCTGCAAACATGTAGAATGGCACGAATATGAAGGACAACATGCTTTGATTTGAATATCATAAGGCATTTGTGAGTTTTAAAGGAAAACATGTTTCTGAGCCGTTTTCAGTTAAACAGCGCTGTATAGTGAATGTATGATAGTTTGATGTGCTGTACACTTGTAAAGCTTTGGGAAACTTAGTTTCTTGCCTGCAAACATGTAGAATGGCACGAATATGAAGGACAACATGCTTTGATTGCACTTTGATAAGGCATTTGTGAGTTTTAAAGGAAAGCATGTTTCTGGGCCTAGAACACCTAATACCTTTTATAATACCTATAAGCCCAAAGGATGAAAAATCCTGTGATATTAATTTTAGTCCATATCACCCAGCTCTGAATTCAAACATTCTTTGATTGTCTCACTAACAATTATTCATTGTTCTCTCTCTTGTCATATTCCAGGAGACAACCGTGTTCCTGATAACCACAGCTACACACTCTCCTGTGATGCTGTACACCTAAGAGTTGATACCAACCAAACCACCTCAAGGTATCAGCAAACATTCAAGATAGATTGAATATGAAGGACAACATGCTTTGATTTAATATGATAAGGCATTTGTGAGTTTTAAAGGAAAACATGTTTCTGAGCCCTTTTCAGTTAAACAGCGCTGTATAGTGAATGTATGATAGTTTGATGTGCTGTACACTTGTAAAGCTTTGGGAAACTTAGTTTCTTGCCTGCAAACATGTAGAATGGCACGAATATGAAGGACAACATGCTTTGATTTGAATATCATAAGGCATTTGTGAGTTTTAAAGGAAAACATGTTTCTGAGCCGTTTTCAGTTAAACAGCGCTGTATAGTGAATGTATGATAGTTTGATGTGCTGTACACTTGTAAAGCTTTGGGAAACTTAGTTTCTTGCCTGCAAACATGTAGAATGGCACGAATATGAAGGACAACATGCTTTGATTTGAATATCATAAGGCATTTGTGAGTTTTAAAGGAAAACATGTTTCTGAGCCCTTTCACTTAAACAGCGCTGTATAGTGAATGTATGATAGTTTGATGTGCTGTACACTTGTAAAGCTTTGGGAAACTTAGTTTCTTGCCTGCAAACATGTAGAATGGCACGAATATGAAGGACAACATGCTTTGATTGCACTTTGATAAGGCATTTGTGACTTTTAAAGGAAAGCATGTTTCTGGGCCTAGAACACCTAATACCTTTTATAATACCTATCCGCCCAAAGGATGAAAAATCCTGTGATATTAATTTTAGTCCATATCACCCAGCTCTGAATTCAAACATTCTTTGATTGTCTCACTAACAATTATTCATTGTTCTCTCTCTTGTCATATTCCAGGAGACAACCGTGTTCCTGATAACCACAGCTACACACTCTCCTGTGATGGCAATTGTGAGGCCCCTAAGAGTTGATACCAACCAAACCACCTCAAGGTATCAGCACAACATTCAAGATAGATTGAATATGAAGGACAACATGCTTTGATTGTACTTTGATAAGGCATTTGTGAGTTTTAAAGGAAAACATGTTTCTGAGCCGTTTTCAGTTAAACAGCGCTGTATAGTGAATGTATGATAGTTTGATGTGCTGTACACTTGTAAAGCTTTGGGAAACTTAGTTTCTTGCCTGCAAACATGTAGAATGGCACGAATATGAAGGACAACATGCTTTGATTTGAATATCATAAGGCATTTGTGAGTTTTAAAGGAAAACATGTTTCTGAGCCCTTTCAGTTAAACAGCGCTGTATAGTGAATGTATGATAGTTTGATGTGCTGTACACTTGTAAAGCTTTGGGAAACTTAGTTTCTTGCCTGCAAACATGTAGAATGGCACGAATATGAAGGACAACATGCTTTGATTTGAATATCATAAGGCATTTGTGAGTTTTAAAGGAAAACATGTTTCTGAGCCGTTTTCAGTTAAACAGCGCTGTATAGTGAATGTATGATAGTTTGATGTGCTGTACACTTGTAAAGCTTTGGGAAACTTAGTTTCTTGCCTGCAAACATGTAGAATGGCACGAATATGAAGGACAACATGCTTTGATTTGAATATCATAAGGCATTTGTGAGTTTTAAAGGAAAACATGTTTCTGAGCCCTTTTCAGTTAAACAGCGCTGTATAGTGAATGTATGATAGTTTGATGTGCTGTACACTTGTAAAGCTTTGGGAAACTTAGTTTCTTGCCTGCAAACATGTAGAATGGCACGAATATGAAGGACAACATGCTTTGATTGCACTTTGATAAGGCATTTGTGACTTTTAAAGGAAAGCATGTTTCTGGGCCTAGAACACCTAATACCTTTTATAATACCTATCCGCCCAAAGGATGAAAAATCCTGTGATATTAATTTTAGTCCATATCACCCAGCTCTGAATTCAAACATTCTTTGATTGTCTCACTAACAATTATTCATTGTTCTCTCTCTTGTCATATTCCAGGAGACAACCGTGTTCCTGATAACCACAGCTACACACTCTCCTGTGATGGCAATTGTGAGGCCCCTAAGAGTTGATACCAACCAAACCACCTCAAGGTATCAGCACAACATTCAAGATAGATTGAATATGAAGGACAACATGCTTTGATTGTACTTTGATAAGGCATTTGTGACTTTTAAAGGAAAACATGTTTCTGAGCCCTTCTCACTTAAACAGCGCTGTATAGTGAATGTATGATAGTTTGATGTGCTGTACACTTGTAAAGCTTTGGGAAACTTAGTTTCTTGCCTGCAAACATGTAGAATGGCACGAATATGAAGGACAACATGCTTTGATTTGAATATCATAAGGCATTTGTGAGTTTTAAAGGAAAACATGTTTCTGAGCCCTTTCACTTAAACAGCGCTGTATAGTGAATGTATGATAGTTTGATGTGCTGTACACTTGTAAAGCTTTGGGAAACTTAGTTTCTTGCCTGCAAACATGTAGAATGGCACGAATATGAAGGACAACATGCTTTGATTTGAATATCATAAGGCATTTGTGAGTTTTAAAGGAAAACATGTTTCTGAGCCGTTTTCAGTTAAACAGCGCTGTATAGTGAATGTATGATAGTTTGATGTGCTGTACACTTGTAAAGCTTTGGGAAACTTAGTTTCTTGCCTGCAAACATGTAGAATGGCACGAATATGAAGGACAACATGCTTTGATTTGAATATCATAAGGCATTTGTGAGTTTTAAAGGAAAACATGTTTCTGAGCCGTTTTCAGTTAAACAGCGCTGTATAGTGAATGTATGATAGTTTGATGTGCTGTACACTTGTAAAGCTTTGGGAAACTTAGTTTCTTGCCTGCAAACATGTAGAATGGCACGAATATGAAGGACAACATGCTTTGATTTGAATATCATAAGGCATTTGTGAGTTTTAAAGGAAAACATGTTTCTGAGCCGTTTTCAGTTAAACAGCGCTGTATACTGACACTATGATAGCGTGATGTGCTGTACACTTGTAAAGCTTTGGGAAACTTAGTTTCTTGCCTGCAAACATGTAGAATGGCACGAATATGAAGGACAACATGCTTTGATTTGAATATCATAAGGCATTTGTGAGTTTTAAAGGAAAACATGTTTCTGAGCCCTTCTCACTTAAACAGCGCTGTATAGTGAATGTATGATAGTTTGATGTGCTGTACACTTGTAAAGCTTTGGGAAACTTAGTTTCTTGCCTGCAAACATGTAGAATGGCACGAATATGAAGGACAACATGCTTTGATTGCACTTTGATAAGGCATTTGTGACTTTTAAAGGAAAGCATGTTTCTGGGCCTAGAACACCTAATACCTTTTATAATACCTATCTGCCCAAAGGATGAAAAATCCTGTGATATTAATTTTAGTCCATATCACCCAGCTCTGAATTCAAACATTCTTTGATTGTCTCACTAACAATTATTCATTGTTCTCTCTCTTGTCATATTCCAGGAGACAACCGTGTTCCTGATAACCACAGCTACACACTCTCCTGTGATGGCAATTGTGAGGCCCCTAAGAGTTGATACCAACCAAACCACCTCAAGGTATCAGCACAACATTCAAGATAGATTGAATATGAAGGACAACATGCTTTGATTGTACTTTGATAAGGCATTTGTGAGTTTTAAAGGAAAACATGTTTCTGAGCCCTTCTCACTTAAACAGCGCTGTATAGTGAATGTATGATAGTTTGATGTGCTGTACACTTGTAAAGCTTTGGGAAACTTAGTTTCTTGCCTGCAAACATGTAGAATGGCACGAATATGAAGGACAACATGCTTTGATTTGAATATCATAAGGCATTTGTGAGTTTTAAAGGAAAACATGTTTCTGAGCCCTTTTCAGTTAAACAGCGCTGTATAGTGAATGTATGATAGTTTGATGTGCTGTACACTTGTAAAGCTTTGGGAAACTTAGTTTCTTGCCTGCAAACATGTAGAATGGCACGAATATGAAGGACAACATGCTTTGATTTGAATATCATAAGGCATTTGTGAGTTTTAAAGGAAAACATGTTTCTGAGCCGTTTTCAGTTAAACAGCGCTGTATAGTGAATGTATGATAGTTTGATGTGCTGTACACTTGTAAAGCTTTGGGAAACTTAGTTTCTTGCCTGCAAACATGTAGAATGGCACGAATATGAAGGACAACATGCTTTGATTTGAATATCATAAGGCATTTGTGAGTTTTAAAGGAAAACATGTTTCTGAGCCGTTTTCAGTTAAACAGCGCTGTATAGTGAATGTATGATAGTTTGATGTGCTGTACACTTGTAAAGCTTTGGGAAACTTAGTTTCTTGCCTGCAAACATGTAGAATGGCACGAATATGAAGGACAACATGCTTTGATTTGAATATCATAAGGCATTTGTGAGTTTTAAAGGAAAACATGTTTCTGAGCCCTTTTCAGTTAAACAGCGCTGTATAGTGAATGTATGATAGTTTGATGTGCTGTACACTTGTAAAGCTTTGGGAAACTTAGTTTCTTGCCTGCAAACATGTAGAATGGCACGAATATGAAGGACAACATGCTTTGATTGCACTTTGATAAGGCATTTGTGACTTTTTAAAGGAAAGCATGTTTCTGGGCCTAGAACACCTAATACCTTTTATAATACCTATCCGCCCAAAGGATGAAAAATCCTGTGATATTAATTTTAGTCCATATCACCCAGCTCTGAATTCAAACATTCTTTGATTGTCTCACTAACAATTATTCATTGTTCTCTCTCTTGTCATATTCCAGGAGACAACCGTGTTCCTGATAACCACAGCTACACACTCTCCTGTGATGGCAATTGTGAGGCCCCTAAGAGTTGATACCAACCAAACCACCTCAAGGTATCAGCACAACATTCAAGATAGATTGAATATGAAGGACAACATGCTTTGATTGTATTTGATAAGGCATTTGTGACTTTTAAAGGAAAACATGTTTCTGAGCCCTTCTCAGTTAAACAGCGCTGTATAGTGAATGTATGATAGTTTGATGTGCTGTACACTTGTAAAGCTTTGGGAAACTTAGTTTCTTGCCTGCAAACATGTAGAATGGCACGAATATGAAGGACAACATGCTTTGATTTGAATATCATAAGGCATTTGTGAGTTTTAAAGGAAAACATGTTTCTGAGCCGTTTTCAGTTAAACAGCGCTGTATAGTGAATGTATGATAGTTTGATGTGCTGTACACTTGTAAAGCTTTGGGAAACTTAGTTTCTTGCCTGCAAACATGTAGAATGGCACGAATATGAAGGACAACATGCTTTGATTTGAATATCATAAGGCATTTGTGAGTTTTAAAGGAAAACATGTTTCTGAGCCGTTTTCAGTTAAACAGCGCTGTATAGTGAATGTATGATAGTTTGATGTGCTGTACACTTGTAAAGCTTTGGGAAACTTAGTTTCTTGCCTGCAAACATGTAGAATGGCACGAATATGAAGGACAACATGCTTTGATTTGAATATCATAAGGCATTTGTGAGTTTTAAAGGAAAACATGTTTCTGAGCCCTTTTCAGTTAAACAGCGCTGTATAGTGAATGTATGATAGTTTGATGTGCTGTACACTTGTAAAGCTTTGGGAAACTTAGTTTCTTGCCTGCAAACATGTAGAATGGCACGAATATGAAGGACAACATGCTTTGATTTGAATATCATAAGGCATTTGTGAGTTTTAAAGGAAAACATGTTTCTGAGCCCTTTTCAGTTAAACAGCGCTGTATAGTGAATGTATGATAGTTTGATGTGCTGTACACTTGTAAAGCTTTGGGAAACTTAGTTTCTTGCCTGCAAACATGTAGAATGGCACGAATATGAAGGACAACATGCTTTGATTGCACTTTGATAAGGCATTTGTGACTTTTAAAGGAAAGCATGTTTCTGGGCCTAGAACACCTAATACCTTTTATAATACCTATCCGCCCAAAGGATGAAAAATCCTGTGATATTAATTTTAGTCCATATCACCCAGCTCTGAATTCAAACATTCTTTGATTGTCTCACTAACAATTATTCATTGTTCTCTCTCTTGTCATATTCCAGGAGACAACCGTGTTCCTGATAACCACAGCTACACACTCTCCTGTGATGGCAATTGTGAGGCCCCTAAGAGTTGATACCAACCAAACCACCTCAAGGTATCAGCACAACATTCAAGATAGATTGAATATGAAGGACAACATGCTTTGATTGTACTTTGATAAGGCATTTGTGAGTTTTAAAGGAAAACATGTTTCTGAGCCCTTCTCACTTAAACAGCGCTGTATAGTGAATGTATGATAGTTTGATGTGCTGTACACTTGTAAAGCTTTGGGAAACTTAGTTTCTTGCCTGCAAACATGTAGAATGGCACGAATATGAAGGACAACATGCTTTGATTTGAATATCATAAGGCATTTGTGAGTTTTAAAGGAAAACATGTTTCTGAGCCCTTTTCAGTTAAACAGCGCTGTATAGTGAATGTATGATAGTTTGATGTGCTGTACACTTGTAAAGCTTTGGGAAACTTAGTTTCTTGCCTGCAAACATGTAGAATGGCACGAATATGAAGGACAACATGCTTTGATTTGAATATCATAAGGCATTTGTGAGTTTTAAAGGAAAACATGTTTCTGAGCCCTTTTCAGTTAAACAGCGCTGTATAGTGAATGTATGATAGTTTGATGTGCTGTACACTTGTAAAGCTTTGGGAAACTTAGTTTCTTGCCTGCAAACATGTAGAATGGCACGAATATGAAGGACAACATGCTTTGATTGCACTTTGATAAGGCATTTGTGACTTTTAAAGGAAAGCATGTTTCTGGGCCTAGAACACCTAATACCTTTTATAATACCTATCCGCCCAAAGGATGAAAAATCCTGTGATATTAATTTTAGTCCATATCACCCAGCTCTGAATTCAAACATTCTTTGATTGTCTCACTAACAATTATTCATTGTTCTCTCTCTTGTCATATTCCAGGAGACAACCGTGTTCCTGATAACCACAGCTACACACTCTCCTGTGATGGCAATTGTGAGGCCCCTAAGAGTTGATACCAACCAAACCACCTCAAGGTATCAGCACAACATTCAAGATAGATTGAATATGAAGGACAACATGCTTTGATTGTACTTTGATAAGGCATTTGTGACTTTTAAAGGAAAACATGTTTCTGAGCCCTTCTCACTTAAACAGCGCTGTATAGTGAATGTATGATAGTTTGATGTGCTGTACACTTGTAAAGCTTTGGGAAACTTAGTTTCTTGCCTGCAAACATGTAGAATGGCACGAATATGAAGGACAACATGCTTTGATTTGAATATCATAAGGCATTTGTGAGTTTTAAAGGAAAACATGTTTCTGAGCCCTTCTCACTTAAACAGCGCTGTATAGTCAATGTATGATAGTTTGATGTGCTGTACACTTGTAAAGCTTTGGGAAACTTAGTTTCTTGCCTGCAAACATGTAGAATGGCACGAATATGAAGGACAACATGCTTTGATTTGAATATCATAAGGCATTTGTGAGTTTTAAAGGAAAACATGTTTCTGAGCCGTTTTCAGTTAAACAGCGCTGTATAGTGAATGTATGATAGTTTGATGTGCTGTACACTTGTAAAGCTTTGGGAAACTTAGTTTCTTGCCTGCAAACATGTAGAATGGCACGAATATGAAGGACAACATGCTTTGATTTGAATATCATAAGGCATTTGTGAGTTTTAAAGGAAAACATGTTTCTGAGCCGTTTTCAGTTAAACAGCGCTGTATACTGACACTATGATAGCGTGATGTGCTGTACACTTGTAAAGCTTTGGGAAACTTAGTTTCTTGCCTGCAAACATGTAGAATGGCACGAATATGAAGGACAACATGCTTTGATTTGAATATCATAAGGCATTTGTGAGTTTTAAAGGAAAACATGTTTCTGAGCCGTTTTCAGTTAAACAGCGCTGTATACTGACACTATGATAGCGTGATGTGCTGTACACTTGTAAAGCTTTGGGAAACTTAGTTTCTTGCCTGCAAACATGTAGAATGGCACGAATATGAAGGACAACATGCTTTGATTTGAATATCATAAGGCATTTGTGAGTTTTAAAGGAAAACATGTTTCTGAGCCGTTTTCAGTTAAACAGCGCTGTATAGTGAATGTATGATAGTTTGATGTGCTGTACACTTGTAAAGCTTTGGGAAACTTAGTTTCTTGCCTGCAAACATGTAGAATGGCACGAATATGAAGGACAACATGCTTT